>VDFB02039080.1:0-26085 GCA_007258455.2 Sequoia sempervirens
ACAACCATTAGTATCTCAACATATCTTCCTTATATGATATCTTTCTTAATTAAAAATCATAGCTCATATTTTTCTATCATCCTTTCACTTACATTCCTCTCTTTCCTATCTCGTCCTATTACAATTTTCTCTTAATAAATACATTCTATATATCATATATGTGGTACATAAATGGATGATTGAGTGTAGATACATGCTTTTCTTCATTGATATTCCTCTTTGTAATTTCCATTGATCAATTATATATTTTGAATTTATCTTGCAATGACTTTATCTTCCTATATCTTGCTTGGGGTATGTTCTTTATGCTACTAGTGTATATTTTCACCATTGGCCTCCATTATGCCACCCTTTTTAGGTTTTCGACCTAATGGGAGTGGTATGGCTCTATCCTACCAACATCATCCCTTGACTAAATCCACATATTATCCTTAAGACATGTTGGATCTATTTGCTAGTTCTCCAAAATGTTTGAGGCTATCAACATTCTCTCTAGTAGTGTTGTGTGTCACATCTCCTATTTGGAATTGATAGATAATAGAGATTTGGGTTAGGCCTAGCTATAAAGAAGAGGATGTGGATGCAAATAGGTATCATGGAAACATCATCATAGGTTGTAGATACTTATATTGGGCCACAAACTCCTTGATTTTATCTATTTGGTCTAAGTGTTGAGATAATGGTGGAGGTATTAGAACATACCTAGAGGGAGCTTTCCCTACATTAGATTCTACCATTGCTATTTTTCCTTTATCTTTTCTAATTTATTCTTCCTTTATCTTTTCCAATTTATTCTTCCTTTATGTATCTATCTAACACTTTCTCAATGTTTCATTCTCCTTTTTGTGGTGTATCCTACTCTTTTCTTTCTTTTGTTCATTTATCTTTGCACCATCACTAGGTTCTATTATTTGCTCTTTACAGTTCTTCCACACTCACTTCTTGCTACTCCAATTTTTTTTTTCTTTTATTAGTATGTATTATATTCCTTTTGTATGACCTCAATGGTTTCTTTTCTAAATTTTTATTTTTCTCATTTGGATTGTGATGAGAGATTATCTACTCTCTACTTTGATCTTAACTCTGTAGCTTGAATCTACATCAATTTGTACCTATTGGCAAGCAGATGACCACCACTACTTATTCTAGGTCCTCTTTCTTGATATATTTTGTTTACATCACTTTTCTTTTTCCTTTTATCTTATCTACTATTTCCATAGGGAAGTCCTTTCTTATATCCACAATTGAATGAGGACTTCTTACAATGTAATCTAATAATGCTTCTTAAATTACTTGTTTATTTTTACATTAGATACCACCACATATATTTGTGCTATTGTGTGAAAAATGATCTATATAGTAACTAGACATATGTTATGTCCTCTTCCTTCTCTAGTTTCTACTTATTTGTTTTCTTTCATTTCCCTCTCTTTTTTCTGCCCCTTTTGTTTTTCTCAATGAGACTTCTACAAACTCTTCTTCATTTGCAACATGTACAAATTTTATTTTGGATTTTTTTTGGCCTTTCCCTAGATTGTAAGGAGCTTGCCTCTCCTTTTCCCTTCTTTACACTCATTTGTAGGAGGGACTTTGTTTCTTCTTAAATCAATGGCTCTACTCTACTTTCTTCTTGTTTTCCTTTAGGAAATAGTGTGGTGGCTAGTTTTATCCTTGTAGCTATTTGTGGAGATATTTTCTCTAATTCCTCCTCTCCCAACTTATCATGCATGTTTGAATCCCTTATTTTGAATCCAAGGGACATAAATTATATCTTATCATATTATTACACTAGTGTTTCTTATACCTCGTCCACTAGTGGTGAGTCAAAGATCCCTATTAAAATTAGAGATTATGGGTCCTTATTAATGCGCCACATTTGATGTAGATAACCATTTCCTTTTCCAATTTCTCTCGTGCTTCCTTCTTATTTTCTCCACATTCTCATCATAAGTAACAAATATGTTTGCTTTTGGGTCCTTGAGAAATGCTAGTAGTACTCTTATTTTCCTTTCACTAATTCATTGGTGACCTCATATGGGAATCATGGTATCTATTATGTGTGTGCTTCTACTTCCTCAACATATATAAAATCTATGTTCATAATGAATGTAACATGTGTAAGGAAGTTAAGGTAGCATAACAAATTCCTACACTAATCTTGAGAGGAGGGTTATGCAAAAAAAATAGATCTTTACAAAATTTATAGAAACTAAACAAAAATAAACATAAATATTATAGATACCACAACACAGTGATTTACATGGGAAAAAACCTTTTAGGAGAAAAACCCCACACTCCAAAAGCTTCCCAATATATTATTTAGAAATCAACGAGAGGACAATATAATTGTAGAGAAATATCCCTTAGGAGTATCTCCAATAAAAGATCTAGAGGAAACTCAAAATATATAAGACGCTCACACTCAACCTCCATCTCAAGAACCTAATATATAGGAGATATAATACATGAAACTATCAAATAATATTTATAAATCCATGAGCTAAAACCACTCAAAAAGTGGTGCCCACCTTCTCTCCAATAAAATATTCCCTATGATGTGTCCAAATGACACCAACACATGTAACTCCCCCTTAAAACTCTTTTATGTGTCCAACACGTTTTCACATTTCCCAATTTGGGAGACCCAAATTTTAGAGGCCATAACTTTTGATTCAAGAGTTCTATTGACAAATCGTTTGAACTATTGGAAATATCGTAAAGTACTTTATTAAGATATAACTCATTTCATTAGTTACAACCACTTTTAGGACCTAAAACACCCTCTAAGTTCCTCAAAATTAACTTTAAAACTTTTTAAAATGAAAACTTTGATATCTTGAAATCTAGACATGACCTTAGGTTGAAACTTTACTAGCATGTTTATTTGGCCATTTCATAGCTTTGGAGAAAGATTTGAATCCATTTTTACTCAAATGAAAACTTACTAGGGAGATTTCACAATAATGGTTTACAATTTCATTAAGGAAGGAAAATTGTAAAAATGCTCCCATGATTTTTTTTTGGTTTTTCGGGGTTCGCACGAACTGGGGTGTTCATATGGACCCAAAATGGGTTCGCTTAAACCCCCCTTCGAGCGAACCCTCTTTAATGATGGGACCCACCTTTTGGCACATTTTTTAAAATGAAGACAAAAGAAAATTCAAAAAATGGGGGTTCGTATGGACCCGTGTTTGAGCGAACCCCCCTTCGCTCAAAAGGGTCAAGGGGGTTCGCTTGAAGGGAGGGTCCATACAAACCTCCCTTTTCCCACCTTCTCCTCCTCTTCTACCAAATCTCTACAAAATTTTTCCTTTCAAAGCTCGGGTAGGATGAAAATGGAGGAGACTTCACAAAACCAATTGGATGATGGTAGTCCTCGGAACGAGCTATCCATCAAATATAATTTTAATATGTTTTGGTTTTATTATGTTTTTTTTTAGTTTGATTGAAAATAGGTTTTTCATCAAAAATCAAGCTCTTTGTTTTGCACGTGGAAAAATAGCAGATTATCAAAAAAAAATTGAAAAATATTAGTGAACTAGATATTGATGTCCCTGATCCAAAAAAAATAAAATTGAATTTCAATACATACAAAAAAGTTATGTTTTAGCCAGTAATTCATGTCTAAATTGTAATTAGATTGACTTTGAAACTTAATTAAGAAAAAAAATATTCAATCAAATGCTATGAAACCAATTCCATGCACTAGATATCGTAGTTATGAATCTAAATTCAAAAAAATTAGAATTTTATCCTTCATAGAAAAAAAGTTATGTGTTAGTCAGTAACATCACTCTTTAAAAATGGTGTTTACTGTTAAAAACTAGGTTTTGAAAGAGATGGAAAAAAAGTGCAATTTGATTCCAAAATTTTTGCAAAAAATATATTTAGAATCTATAGACAAAATGTCACAAATCACTAGTTTGCATCATCTTCAAATTCCTCACGGTTTAGCCACTATAGGTGCCCGAAAGTGAAGATTTAGTTAAAAAAATTCAGTTCAATGTCCAGTTTGGCCAAAAATTGTAAACCAATATTGTGGGATCGCCCACTACAAATAGTAACCTTTTATAATTGCAAGGTTGAGACACCTTTTTCCTAATATTTTACCACTTGTCTAACACCTTGCAAGAGCAAAGGGATTATCGACATCATGAATTAATTCCTAGGGGCCAAGAGGCCCATAGACTCCAAAAACCATATGAACTTATCTATGCTCACATGCTTAGTTAAGTAATCTACAACATTCATCAAAGTCTCTACCTTACCTAACTTCACCCTGCCATCCTTGACCATATCTCTAACAAAATGATATTTTACATCAATGTTCTTGGTCTTGGAAAGAAATGTTGGGTTCTTAGCTAGGTAGACCACACTCTGAGTATCACAATAAACTATCACTACACCTTGTTTTATTTTGATATCAAAAAATAGTATTTTAAGAAAAATGACTTCTTTACATGTGTGAATAGCTACCATATACTCAACTTCTGTAGTGAAAAAGTGACTACAACCCCTTGCTTACTCATTTAATAGATTGCACCACCAAATAAGTAAACACATAAGCATTGATTGATCATTTGCTATCAACATCACCTACCTATTCTAAATCCACATAACCATGAATATCAAGGGAATGATCATCTCCTATCAAATTGCCATGATAACACAAGGAATAATTTGAGGTACCTTACAAATATCTAAAGACTCTTATAATTGCATCCCAATGAATTATACCAAGATTAGACATGTATTTGGAAAGAACTCCCACTATTTGGGAAATGTCTAGTCTAGTGTCGATCATAACATACATCAAACTTTCGACTATACTTTGGTAAGGAAATTTGCTCATGTCTTCCATCTTTGATGGAGGTGTTGGACAATGTGAAGTAGATAACTTTGTTCCAACTATAAGAGGAACAAAAAATGGTCTACAATCTTGCATGTCAAACCTCTATAAAACTGAATTAACATACTTACTCTTGCATGTGTTTAGTTGCACCAAGATATTTTATTTAAAATTTAACTACAAGTTGTGACTTTAGTTTTGAATTCATTCCTTTCTCTTTACCAATAAGTAACATATAATCAACATATAATGCAATAAATAGGAAATGATCACCATCAAATTTAGAATGCTCAAATCTAAATCTCAACACATATTTATCAAATTCTTAGTATCACATCCTAGGACTCTATTTAAGGCCATATAGGAATTTCTTCAATTTACAACCCAAATTACTTTTACATTTCACCACATAGTGTTTTGGATGTGTAATAATTATCCTCCTCCAAATCAATGTGAAGGAAATTCATTTTCACATCCATTTGTTCAACCTTTAGATCATAAGAAACAACAATAGAAAGAAAGAATCTAATGGATGACTTTTTTGCAACAAGAGAAATATCTCACTATAATCAACACCTTCAATTTGAGAGTAACCTTTTGTAACTAATCATGCTTTGTAATTCTCAATACCTCCATATGAACCAATATTTTTCTTGAACACCCATTTGCAACCAACAAGTTTTTGCCCTTCAATAAATGGTACTAGATCCCATGTATCATTCTTTTTCAAAATTGTCATTTCTTAATCCATAGCAATCTTCTAGGACTCTACATCATTTATACCTAATGCCTCTTCTACATATCTAGGTTCATCCATGTTAGTATTCCAAGAAAAAATACATCTCCAATCATCAGGTGAATACCTTTTAGGTTGTTGTATATACCTTGTAGAGCTTTGAACAAGATGTGTCAAAGGTACTTCCTCCTCTTTTGAATATTAAGAGCTAGATGAACTCTCCTCAAATTCTTGTCTATCTAGGGGCCTCAATTCAATTTTCTCAAGTGTAGAAGGAATTCAAATCACACATTTTTGTTCACTTTTTTTTGGCTACATGTAATAGAAGAGGGCTTAGTTTCTCTAAAAATCACATTTCTACTAAATATTACCTTTTGTGCAATATGATCCCAAATCATGTATCCTTTCACACCATAATTGTTCTCAATGATGATACATTTCACAACCTTTCTCTCCAACTTTGTTCACTTCTCCTTTGGCACATGTGCATATGCCTTGAAACCAAAAAATCTAAGATGTCTTAGTGAAGTCTTGTGACTTGACCACACTTCCATAGGAATTTTATTAACAAGAGTTAATGCAATAGACCTATTAATCAAGTAGCTAGTAGTGTCAACAACTTCAGTCTAGAACCTTTGTTCTAGACCAACACCACTAAGCATACTCCTATACTTCTTCATTAATGTCTTGTTCATTATTTTTGCAACACCATTCTATTGTAGAGAATATCGAGTTTCCTTTTGTATATGAATACCACAATATTTGCACAATATATCGAAATAATTAAAGAAAAATTCACCAAAAATTTTCCATCCTCAAACATTTTATTTTATTTCTAGTTTTCAATTCAACCATTGCTTGAAATTCTTTAAATTAACTAAAAATTTCAAATTCAATCTTTAAAAATATACCCATGTCCTTTGTTGTAATCATTAATAAATAAAATTTAATATGTGGATTTTTTAATGGAAGGAATTTCTATAGGACTAGACACATTAGAATGAATAAGATCCAATGCACCACAATATTTATGAGAACTTGAGTAAAATTGAACATGATTTTGTTTACCATAAATGCAATGCCCACAAAAATCAAAATCAAGATTACAATAAGTCAACCCTTCAACAAGGTTTTTAATTTTTCAAGGTCTTTAGACCCTTTTATCTAATATGGCCAAGTCTTTTGTGCCATAACATAGTATTCTCTGAAGGTAATTTTTATTTAGAAGAAAGAGCACCCTTGGGTACTCCTAAGCCATGACTATCCACTAAAGATGAAACCACCATATTTTCCAATGAAGTAGCCATAGAGTTTATTTTCATAGAATTAATATTATACTCAACTATATATGTGTCAAGCTTATATAATATGCCAAATATGATACCTCTAGTGATCACCATAACACCTCTAGCCATCTTGCATCTTGCATCAGAAAATACTACCTGCACACCCACCTCTATTAGTTTTCTCATAGATAATAGATTTTGTGCTAATTCAAAAATGTGTAACACATGATTAATCCCTTTATTCTACCATTAAGAAAACTGATTCAAACCCTACCATAACCAACAATAAATAAGAATCATCATGAAGTACATCTTACCTCCACCAAATTATTCATACTTAGAAAGCCAATATCTATTAGAGGTCATATAGAAAGATGCACCCAAGTGAATTAACCATTCATCGTTACTTGCACAAGTGGCTAAAGCTATAGTGAACACATCACCATCTTCTTTTTTAGAATCATAATCAAAGTCAAGTTTTTATTTTTTTCTTCTTTTTCTTATTTTCACTCCTTACAAAAGTGCCTAAGCTTACCATAGTTCCAACAAGCAACTTTGGACTTTTTAGGAGATGTGGATCTCCCCTTGGACTTGGATTTTTTTTTTTGATCCGTAAGGTGATAATTTTATTGAAATTTAAAGAAATTACAGTCGTCTGCTAGGCAGGAGATATTTCAGTGATAACCAACATACAGCCAAAATGTAGCTAACAAAGATGAACTCCGCACAGTTCCAAAACAGGGCAGAGTACCAAAACGGAGGAGATAAAACATAGGCCTGACCTCCACAACAGCCAAAAAACCAAGGCACGAGTTCGAATATACAAAGTATCACAAGACAAGCGATAACATAAACCAAACGGGCAACAACATATACCCCAGTAATTCACCAGAAACCATTTACCTCTGCAAACGAAATGAAACCTTCCAACCAGTCTGTTCCATCCACTGGCACTATCTTTAATTTTTGTTTCAAAAACTCCACTGCCACATCTGCAAGCTTACGGTGCCGTGATAATGCGGGTCCTTTGAGATCTAGAAGAAAAGGATAAACCTTGACCGCTTCATCCGACTCCCATAGAGAAGCAAGGTCTGCAGGACGCGGAATACCCTTCCCAATAAAAGCCGCCTTCAAAGTCATTTCGAGACCGCCAAGCAAGTCATCCCGGAACAATCACAACATCAATTCACTGGCCACTGTCTTCGGTGTATCAAGATCCAAGAGCACAGTGAGGAACCGCGATGAAATTTGAGCATTGTCGCGGGCGAATTCTTTTCTTTCTAAGTGTCCTTTACCAAGGACCATCTTCACAGCAGCCAACGACATCGGATCATCCACAAGAAAAATGCGTTTTAGGCGCTGGTCCGTGATCTCACGAAAGGCAATCTGCCTCTCCGTAGCCGTTAATGAAACAAGAGTGTCAACCCCGAAGGATTCCAGACCATCTGCCGAAAGGAGAATGGTGAACTTTGATTTCGACTGTCTCTCCATTGGCAAGAAATTGTCAGTCGCACCCTGCATCAAAAACACATAAAACAAAAACCAAAATGCAGAACCCATGCTTTGGAACGGGCTTCATAAACTTAATAAAAACCTCGAATAATGATCAGTCAGACTTCACATACGGAACAAAATTATGGCGAAGTAAAACTGTCCTTGGCGTGTGTGGAAATATAGCCTCCGTTCATCCAACTTAGAACCATGATGAATGCAATTAATAACAAATACCACTCGGCACGTCTGCGATCAGTATGAGGGTAGCCGTGCCCGACATGTCACCCAGGCGACTTCATGGGAACTGAGCCCAACATGCCATTAAACCGGCTCCAGAAGTTTCGAACTAGTAGACCGCCAAAACACCAAGCAAGGGTCACCCGAATTCCGCCAAAATTAGAAGGTTGATGTGACAAAAACATGCCAAAACTGGATGCAAACTCTCCAACCCGTCCACCACCTCACGTCCACCTTGGACACCCCATGCCTATAAGAGGGGCGAGGGGGAGCCCACCCATCCACCCACAATGAATTACCTTTTTGAGCACTCTTTGAAGCCCGGACCAATTACTCCCATATTAGATAGAAAATCTGCTTCAGTATTACCTTCCCTGAGAGTATGATTTAACATAACTTGCTAAAAGTTGTTTAACTGTTCTAAAGCCGCCTCCAAAAAAACCCCCAGTTTCCAATTGTGAATCTTCCTCGTCCTTAGCGCATTTATGACAACTGTTGAATCCCCTTCAACCACCAAGTTTTGAATACCTAGATCTTTGCTTAGATTAAGACCAAGGATCAGGGCTTGGAATTCTGCTGCATTATTCGTTCCGTCTGCAAGAGGCTGAGCTAGTTTCCCCAAGACCGAGCCGGTGCAAGTCCTTATTATGCAGCTAGCGCCGGACAGTCCCGGATTCCCTTTGGAGGCCCCATCAAAGTTTAATTTGGCCCACCCCGATTCAGGAGGGATCCATTTTATCTTATTCTGTTGTTCAGCAGATGCAGCTTTTCCTGAACACTCCAATGGAGGGGATTTAATACCAAACCATTGTTTCAAAATCCATGCATCCCATCTAGTGAAATTTAGATTCTTGTTTTTCTCTTGCAACTGAGAATTAAATAATTCTACAATGCAAGCCTCAATCTTGCACTGTATCCTTGGGATATACATCTCTTTGTCTTGAAAAAGGTGTCTATTTCTTTCCTTCCAAACTTCCCATATAAGAATTGAAGGGCTCATTTTCCAAAGGTCTCCAAAGATGGAAGAATGAGCATAACTTGGCCAGGAGTTTAAACAACCCAAAAGGGTGCCTGGAAGAGCGGAGGACCAGCTTAATTTAGAACGCAACCAACACCAAATCTGTTGAGTATATGAGCAATTCAAGAGTAAATGATTCACAGTTTCCTCTGCCTCATGGCACAAAGGACATCTGGTTGGACCATGATAACCCAGTTTAATAAACCTATCTCCTGTAAGAATTCTGCCCTGCGCGGCCGCCCAAGTGAAAAGCCCTGCTTTCGGTAAGCAAGCCTTGTTCCAACAAAGATTTTGAGGTAGTTCTGATTTTGATTCAAATGAAACTGAAAGAACATTGTAGCCCATCTTGGCCGAGTAAACCCCATTCGGAGCAGCATCCCATCTCAATCTGTCTTCTCCCATTTTGACCCATATTCTTCGCCTTGCCATCTCCCTTTCGAAAAAGTTAGTCTCTTGATCACCCAAATTTAAGCATCTCACCGATTTCCATTTCAATATACCATCCTCCACATTCTCCGCGAAGTCTATATAATCCCTAACTTTCAAACCCCACATTTGCTTAGTTTTCTCCATTATTTTAGAAAGTTATAGGATATTTGCTAATGCAGAGTGACCTTCCCACGAATCCTCCCAGAATAACGCCTCCTTACCATCCTTCACCTCCCACGTAAGGAAGTCCGAGATCAGTCCTCTGCAATTAATAATAAAATTCCAAATCCGGGAACCGGAAGGGAGAGAATTTGTAGCTAGGAAATAGTTTGGATCGGGAACCAGGTATTTTGCTTTGAAAATCTTTACCCACTTTAGGTTAGGTCTGGAATAGATAATCCAAGCAAGTTTAGCCCCCAAAGCCTTATTTTGCCTTGAAACATCTCTCAAGCCTGTCCCACCATTCTCACGCTTCTCACACACCTTCTGCCAATTGATGAGAGGAATTTTCTTTTGATCTGAGTTGCCTTTCCAAAAGAAGTCTTTCATTACCTTGTTTAAATCCTTGCTCGCACCACTGGATAATTGAAGGCAAGACAACATGTATATAGGGAGAGCAGAGATTACAGATTTCAACAAAGTTAATCTGCCTGCCCAAGATAACCATCTATTCTTCCATGAAGAGATTTTATCTTTGCATCTGTTGACCATTGAGCTCCAGGCACTGTTGCTTTTAACACCTTTATCCAAAGGCAGGCCTAAAAATTTGCATGGTAGTTGTCCCATTTTGAAGCCAAGAATCCGTAGAGTTTGAACCTCACTAAGGCAGTTTGTGTTGAAGAAAAAAACTTCAGATTTGGCCTTGCTTACTTCTTGCCCAGAAGCCTTAGAGTATTCTTCAAGCAATTTTTTAAAACTTTGTGCCTCCTTTGCTGTTGCTTCGCCAAAAAACATTGTGTCGTCCGCAAATTGTTGGTGAGTGATGTTGGGAAGACTACTAGTTACTTGCAGACCCTTAATCCAACCAGACTGCCTTGCATTTTCAACCGATCTCCCTAAAGCTTCAGCCATGATTATAAACAGAAAAGGGGATAACGGATCCCCCTGCCTCAGACCTCTTGAGGAAGTGAAGTATCCCTCCGGGGAGCCATTAACCAAAACAGAATATCTCGGACAAGCAACCCATTCAAAGATCCAATCTAACCATTCCTTTTGAAAGCCAAAGGCTTCCATTACTTTAAAAAGAAATCTCCAATTCACTCTATCATAAGCTTTCCTAATGTCTAATTTCAATAACATAGCCGATTTGTTCATTTTTTGGATTGAGTGAATAACCTCTTGGGCAATGATTATTCCATCTAGAATTGAATGCTCTGGAACAAAACCTGTTTGTTCCTCAGAAATAATAGAGGGAAGGATTTTCTTCAATCTGTTGGCTACAACTTTGGCTAAAATTTTGTAGATTGTGTTGCATAACGAAATTGGGCGAAAATCTTCCCAATGTTCAGGTTTCTCTTTTTTAGGGATCAGAGCTAAGAAAGTGTTGTTTGCCTCCTTTAAGACCCTTCTGTTCATTCTGGAGTCTTCAATGGCTTCCCAAATCTCCTTTCCCAAAAAGTGCCAGCATTTCTGAAAGAAACCAGCCGGAAAACCATCCGGACCAGGAGCTTTTTCTGGCTGCATCCCAAAGATTGCCTCTTTCACTTCCTCTTCTGAAAATTTTGCATTTAGTGAGCTTAATTGGGCTTGAGAGACCAATTTCGGTATAAATTGCATAAAGGAATCTTGAGCTTGCCAGTTTGAGCCTTCCCAGTCATTAAGCAAATTCTGAAAGTAATTTACTGCTGAGCCCTTAATGTCATCCAAGTCTTCTATCAACCTACCATCCCCACCTCTCAAACAGGAAATTCTGTTGAATTCCCTTCTTGCTTTTGTAGAATTGTGAAAAAACTTCGAATTTCTATCCCCTGATTTTAGCCAAACTTCTCTGGATTTTTGCCTCCAGAAAATTTCTTCTTTGGAAAGTAAGTCATTAAGCTTTCTGTTCATAACCTTTTCTTTCATGTAACAAGATTCATTCATTCCACATTTCATAATTTCATCTGCTAAAGAGGCTAATTCTACCTTAGTTTGCACTTTCTCTTCGAAGATGTTTTTAAAGCAAGCTTTATTCCAATGCTTTAAACGCTGCTTGAGGTATTTTAACTTTGTGATCACATTGAAAAAACTTGAACCCACTCTCGGGCATTCATTCCACCAATGTTCAAGTAACTCAAGCACTTGGGGATCCTTAAACCACATCATTTCAAATTTAAATGGACATCTGACCGGACCCTTATCCCCTTCGAAGGTCAACTGAACAGGGAGATGGTCAGAGCCCGTACCAGAATTTATTTTGCATTCTAAAGAAAAAGGAAAAAGGCTCAAGTTTCCTTTAAAGAAAAAGCGATCCAACTTTTCTGCAATGCTACTAAACCCTTTTCTACGATTCGTCCATGTGAATATGCCATTGCTTATGGGGATTTCAAATAAAGAATTTCTCTCCACAAAGCTACATAAATCTTTTTGAGACTGAAGAACTTTACCAAAACCCCCATTCTTATCTTCCATTTTGAGAATGGCATTAAAATCCCCCCCTAGAATAATGGGTTCTTGATGCAGGTTTTTCAAAATACCATCCAATTCTTGCCAGACTACTCTTTTCTGAACACTCAACATAGGTCCATACACATTTATTAAAATAAACTGAAGGTTCGAGATTAAACTTCGTACCTTGCATACCAGCCAATGACGACTCGAATTCAATACTTCTAATAAGACTATCTGTGGTTTCCATAAGATCAGCAGATCGCCAGAAGCCCCTTCCGCCTCCGAACCAGCCCATTTCCATAGCTTCAATTTCCTGCCAAAGAGCTCCAATGTAGACCCACCTAATTTTGTTTCTTGAAGAAGACATATTTCTGATTGACATACTTCAATGTGGCGCCTTATAAGGCTCCACTTGTTAGGGGCGTGTAAGCCCCTAACATTCCATGTTAGGAGTTTCATTGCTGTTCAGGAAGGGCACTACCCTTCCCTACTTTGATCATAGTATCAATTTTTTGTTGACCATTTGCTTCGCCATCCTGTTTTCTCTTCTCTTGATTAGGAATTCTACCCCGCTTTTTTTGATCTCCGCAATCTGGAGTTAATTTGAGAATATCCCTTCTATGGATGCCTAAGCGCGATTTCGCCTCCTGTAGTTCCTCTGTCAACTTCTGTTTTTTCCTGGATTGAGGACTTAGCAATTCTGACAAAACTTGATCGTCTGGCTCCCAATTTTCCTCTAACCCATCTAGGAAAAGTCCATCCTCCAGTGACCTCGGCTTCATCTTGGCCGCCTCCGCTAGTTCCACTAATTCTTTCCCGACTTCTATCAAAGAATCCAGCTCGACATTCAGACAGCTATCCCCCATGATTTCTAGGGTCTCGGAGATCTTATCTTCAAGCGCCTCAAACTGCCGCTCCCTCCCCTTTTGTACTTCTTGAGACGCCTGGTTGAGATCACACTCCTCCAATAAAGATGGAATAGAGATCCCCTTAGGAGAAACACCATCCAAAGTACCCGGAAGCGGTAACTCCTCATTTGCTTCAGATGAATTCCGAGCGATTAAAGACTTCGACTTTTTGAAAACACCCTTTGGCGAGATTAGGGTTTCCTCAGAGATTCGGGCAGATGTTCGAAGATTCACTAGGGGAGTGGGGGTTTCCATCGAAACCGATTTTCCTGCCTCTTTATTGCTTACCCTGCATGCTAGAGTGCGAACCAAATTGTTGTGCATTAAGGAATCCCGTTCTAGCTTTTGAATCATGGTCCCATAGTTCGTTATCAATTCAATCTCACTCCAGATCGTTCTGTCTACATTATTTTCAACGCAAATGCGCACATATGTTTGATTTTTCTTGGCTATTTTCCTTTCTTCGGCACATACAAAGGTGCCCAAATGATTCCCTATTTCCTCGAGAATAAGAGGAGCCCAGTATTCCAACGGAAGATTTGGTAAACTGTACCAATCTTGTTGGAATTCCATCACATGAGTCATTGGATCAAAACCCACTGACCATTTCCTTAAGTAGAATCCGCAGCCATCTAAAACCCAAACCCCACAGACTATCTGGTCTCTGATGTTTCTGTTAGGGCATATTACCATAAAGAAATCGTTTTGAAGCATTTTGAATTGCAGATCCGCGCCCCAACGCTCTTTCCACCATTTCTCTAGATATTCCCAGTTAAGAGACTTCCCGAACCATTTACCAAACAAGCCTAACTGCTCTAACCGCAAAAATTCCACTTGCATTTTCGAAGAACTGATTACCACTTTTGCTCTGCCACTTTTTGATTCTTTGGTCCAAGAAGATCCAAGAGTTCCTTTTCCACCCTTCGGCCTATCTTCCCGTACTTCCTCCCATTCCTTGGCCAAGGGCAATTTTTTTTTCCATTCCAAAACGCCCTTACCAGACCTGGCATTGGAAAACTTTCGTGAAGCATGTCTATCCGTGCACGGAGGAACGTTCTGACCCATTTTTGTTTCCTGTTGTTGTCTTGGCCTTCAAAATTCTTCATTGCAGTACTATCCATACTTGTTCCTTCCCCTTGCCAGGCCTGTGGCTTTTTGTGAAAAATGTCCGTGACTTGAATCCTCCGGAAAGCGACCATTCGAGGCCATAGACTGTGGTCGGGCCCATCGATCTTTCCTCCAAACATGCTCAAGATTCCCTAATCTGTTCACATTGGGTCCCTCACCACCTCTGCCCCCATGCCGAAACCTTTCCGACCGTTGCATTCTGCCATGACCGTTGCAGAGCTTCATTTTCCTAAACCCTCCAATATACAACATCCCCTTGGACTTGGATTTACTACGCCTTTTGTTCTTTCATTTTTCCTTAGATGTTACCTAAACATTAAGGGATTCCTTGGAATGGATGGACATAATACTCCTCAACTCTTCAAAAAGCAAAGAACCCACAACATATTTTACTTTTAAGATAACATAAGTACTCCCAATAGCCATAACAAATGAATCCCATGAATTGGACAAAGAACAAAGCAAGATCTGACATCTTTACTCCTCATCCATTTTTACACCAACTAATGCCAATTGGGCCACCAACATATTGAACACTTCCAGGTGGTCTGCAATTCATCCACCCTTAAGGAATACAATTTATTCCTTGAGAAAATATTGTTCAATAAAGATTTGGCTTGATATATCTTGAACCAAGTTTCTTCCATACTTTCTTTGTAGAGGACTCTTCATGGAAATTGATTAAATTTTTTTTTGTCAAGAACAATATAATTAGACCATTTTATTTACCATCTATAACATCATATTGAGAAATCAAAGTAGCATTTGTAGGCCTTGAAACATTATCATGTCAATAATATCATAAAGATCTCAATTAATTAACATATCCTCCATCTTCAACTTCCACATCTCAAAATTGTTACCTATAAACTTCTCTACCTCTATTCTCCTTGATGTGCTTTCCATAAAAAAATTAGCAATAAGATCATAAAGTATCTTCTACACAAGCCCTGACTCAAAACTAGATTAGTTAAAAAACCAACAACCCATAACTGAAACCAAAGGTGATCAAGCTCTAATACCACTTGTAAGGAAGCTAAAGTAGCAAAAAACATTCTACACTAATCTTGAGAGTAGGGTTATGTAATTTTTTAGATCTTTACAATAATAAATAAAAAAAACATAAATATCATTCATACCACAACATAGTGATTTACATGCGAAAACCTCTTTTGAGAGAAAAACCCCACACTCCAAAAGCTACCCAATATATTATTCAAAAATTCACAAGATTATAATATACTTGCAAAGAAATATCTCTCAAGAGAATCACAACCAGAGATCCAAAAGTAAGTCAACATATATAAAACTCTCACACTCAACCTCCATCTCAAGAACGTAATATATAGGAGATACAATATATGAAACCTTCAAACGATTTTTATCTATCCATGAACTAAAACCACTCAAAAAGTGGTGACCAACTTATCTCCAATCAAAGATTCCCTATGATGTGTCCAAACACACACCAACATGTTTTCATATTTCCTAATTTGAGAGACCCAACTTTTAGAGGCCATAACTTTTGATTCCAGAGTCTAATTGATGAATCACTTGAACCATCAAAAAGCTTGTGAAGTTCTATATCAAAATATAACTCACTTCATCAATTGTGACCACTTTTGGACCCAAAAATTTGACTATGAAACTTTTGAAAATGGAAACTTTAATATCTTGAAATCTAGAAATGACCTTGGGTCGACACTTTACCAACATGATTATTTGGCCATTTCATAGCTTTAGGGAAAATTTTGAAGCCATTTCTGCTCAAATGTAAACTTACTATAAATAGTAATATTTTATAATTTCAAGTTTAAGAAACCTTTTTTCTAACATGTTCTAATATTTCTACACTATCTTTGAGGATATGTGATATTTATTTCAAGCATTTTTACTTGGAAGTTCTTGAAAAACTCCCTATACACCTTTCTAATGGATGCTGCTTGTTTAAATATTTTCATGTGTGTGTCAATTTGTGAGGCAACTATTTTCTCATTTGACCACACACAACCTATATATTATAGTAATTACTACAAAAGCAAGACAAAAAAATGATAAGGTATCCACACTTAAATTGGTAGTTTTTCATTTTGTGCACTCTATATTCTCCAACAACTGCTCTTATAACAACTCACATAAATTAAAATCCTTTGCTTTATTAATCATATTTTATGTAGTGAGACTAGCCATACTAGTAATTGAGTTTTCTCTATTTGTATAGTAGATCTTGTGTGCAATTCCCATTGTGGCATACCACACAATAGGGTTTGTGTTGTTTTTTATTGATAGGTTGCATCGTTCAAATAATGTGCTAGTTAATTTTATAACCTACATATTTTTGGAGTTTTCTTTGGTTGGAAGTTCTCCTTTGTCCAAATAGATTTAATTTCCTATTTTGTAATTTGATAAGACTAGTACAAATAGATAAAATTTGCATGAATTGAGCTCAATATTAGTCTTTCCCATGCTGGTTCTTTACAAAAATTGAGAGAGAATATTCCCAAGTATCTAATTTTAACTCCTCAATTATTTTATTTTATGGAATAATTATATTTGATCTCATGTTTTGATTGACCCTAATCAAGAGTAGTCTAGTGTCTTCAAACTTTTCATGGTCTCCATTTGACAAGGTTGTGTGTATATATTTTTGTACATCTTTTTCATACAACACATATGTTGGGACATTTGAGAAGGAAACCTTCCATGAATACTTCTTATACTTTATCCTAGGGTTATGCTCTACATTCACCAATGGTGGAGTTATCATTTCTTCCTACTAATGTAACTTGAGTCTTCCACTTCATGATATCTATATTATCTTGAGCTCATACCTTTATAGTTATAATCCTTGAATACTTCTTTCTCTTCTTACAAACATAATTCCAACTCAATATTTCATTATAGCTTGCTCTTAGTTCACTTAATACTTAGTAACTTTTCTTTTATTTCTAGGGTTCTATATAGGTTATTAGCACCAAATTTTGTGATTAATTCCCCAACTACCATTTTCTCTCTAAAATCATCGTTGGTCAATAGTTATGAGTTGATGGGTTGTTAATGATTGAATTCCAAGAATTCAATTTTCTAAACTATTATACATTATTATATATAATTTACACAATACTCCTAATCTTAATTTATTTTAATTATCCTTGTTAATCTCATGTGTGGTAATGTTTATTCTAGATCTATTCACAAAGCCATTCAATATATCATCATATAAGGTCTTTAATTTCACACTTGTAGAGGATGCTAATTCTTTAATTCTGTAAGGCCAAAGCCACCACATTTTCAACTTCCCTAGTTTCTCAAACTTGTCATATAATAACACCATATCTCCTACCTAAAATGATTTAATCCTTATGTTTTTATTGTGCCAATATTTTTTGCACCTTTTCTTTTGACTTTTATTGTGTGTGGCAATCAATACATATTTTCATCTAAATTTTCTAAGTCCACTAACCTTTCTATTATTGACTCTTCTTCACTTAATCTTAGTTTGCTAGCCAATCTCAAATTTTGTATTGTGTTATTGGATTTGTAGTGTGGTATTAACCCATACAATAGTTAGAAGGGACCAAATCTTGTAAGCCTTTTATAATATGTCCTATATGCCCATAACATTACTAGAATTTTAACATCCTAGTTTAATACATTCTCATTACACATTTTAGTAAGTGTGGCACCCAATATTTTATTAAATACTTCACTAGATCCATTGGCCTATGGGTGATAGGGGTTGCTTCTATTATGAGTGATCATAAAACTATAACTAACTTATTCAAAAAAATTTACTCTTAGTTCATACTTATGATTATTGGACATCCAAACCACATTATGATGTTTTCAATATATGAACTTAGTGACATGCATTGGAGGTTCAATGAGTTGAATAATGTCAATTGAACACTTTTCAAATGGGAGTTGTGTCATAACCATTCGTAAGGAAATATGATCTCTTGTTGTAGATATATCTACCCTCTGGCAATCATCACATGATCTCACATATATATTTTAATCCTTAAATGAAGCAGGCCAACATAATTTAGCCAACATCACCTTTCTTGTTGTTCTATCTCTAGAGTCATGACTTCCTAATATTCCTTCACAAGCCTATCTCAAATTATTTTTCCTTTCATGTTCCAATACAACACTTATTATAACCTCATCTCTTCATATAATATATAATTGTCCCCCAAATAATGTGTAGGGTAGTTACTTTTGCACTAGTCTATTCCTTTCTTCTTTGAAATTTATTTAGGGAATTCTCATGTTGAAAATAATTATGCTACATCACTTAACTCCTATGGTACTACATTCACCATAAATAAGTTTGTATGAAGCAATTCATCTTAAATTGGTCCTTGATATTCACCAATATCAATACTAGACAATTAATTGAGGCCTTGATTGGCCTTTCCTAGCTTTATTATGATTTTGAATTCAAATTCTTGGAATAGTAATATTCGACATATTCTCCCCTATGTACTTGGTTTGTTCATTAGATATTTGAGGGTTCATGATTTGTAAAGAGTTATAAATTTGTGGATGGAAGTTAATGTTCAAAATTATGCAAGTCGTACACCATCACAAAATCATCTATTTGTAGTTGTGTAACTTATTTTAGCTTGCATCATATTTTTATTAGAAAATATGATGGGGTGGTCTTAACTAGGTTGCACCAATATTGCACCTATTAAAATACCCAATGCATACATGTGAGCATAGAATGGGAGGTTTTGGTCTAGAAAAACCAAAATTGGTTCCTCCACAAGTTTGTTCTTTATTGTATCAAAGGCTACTTAACATTATTTAGTCCAACTTAAATTTATCTTGTTCTTCTTTAGTAGCTTTCCAATTGACCCCATAATGGTTATATAAACCCTAAGAAATTTGTAGAGATAACTAGTGTATCCCATTAATGTTTTTACTTTAGCTACTATTTTAGGGGGTGGTAATCTCATTATTATTGTTAGTTTTAATGGGTCTACCTGCATTCCTTCTTTACATATAATATGAACTAGTAGTGTATCAAAAGGTATCACAAATGTACACTTTTCAAGTTTAGGGATTGTTATCACATGATCCTGCACCCTTGTTGAACCTAGTTCAATAGTTTAGAGATAGCATTAGAATGACTTCAAGTTGTGGGACCTTGCTATTTGAAGTCAAACCTCTAGAGAAATAATTGGTTCTCTGTTTGAAATATTCTTTCAAATGTTTAAGGTTAATCCTATTCTACTATAATATTCACTAATGGAAAGAGGAGAGAAGATAACTGAAAATAAATTTGTGGTGGTGCACCAAAGATAGGACATACTTTTTAACCTGCTTCGAAAAAAAAAAAGACTACTACAAAGATTGATGATTTTCTGAACACAATCTCTAGTTTCACAAAAACTCTTTTTTTTACATGAAGGAAAAGAAGTTTAATCATAGCACTAGTAGGGTCATCAAAACCAACTATTGATGGATGAGCTGATGAATGCACAAATCATAGCACTAGTAGGGTCATCATAACCACAACTATTGATGGATGAGCTGATGAATGCACAACATACCTACTGCAAATGAGTGATTT
Organism: Sequoia sempervirens; assembly: GCA_007258455.2. NCBI lineage: Eukaryota > Viridiplantae > Streptophyta > Pinopsida > Cupressales > Cupressaceae > Sequoia > Sequoia sempervirens. Next base: position 20,256 of record VDFB02039080.1, read on the forward strand.
TATTTATGTATAAAGGTATGAAAGGTTGGACAACAACATAAGGGACAAAATATTGTCGACACACAAAGATTGACAACCCAAAGATAGTACACAATATGACAGAGCAATGGAGAAAGGTAAATATCAATTCTATTTAAAATATAGACTCAAACTATCACAGAGCTCTGCTACAAAACTTCTCTTGCAGAAATCAGAGATGATAAAAATCCCCCCACCATCTTCTTACAAAGCATATTTAACATGTATAACACATTGAGAGAGAATAAATGACAATTGTTGAAGATGATGATGGGTTCAACTTCCTGGGTGCCAAGGAGACCTTTTCATTTATTTTCTCCTTAAAACCTCTAGCAAGGTGTAGAAGATGATGGTTGATAACTGTAAGGAAGCAAAGGTGTGCAGAAACACTTCCCACGCTAACCTTGAGAGGAAAATTTTTAAATAAAATATTACAGAGATTTCAAGAAACACATAATACCATAAACATAATAACAATAAAACCATAACTTAGTAATTTACGTGGGGAAAAACCTTTCAGGAGAAAAAATCCACATTCCAAAACCTGCACAATGTATTATAAAATCTTGAAATAGATTACAACACACTTGCAATGCAAGTTCTTACAGGAGTCTTCACCTCAACTCAATTTAGAGGAATTTCAACAACATTCCGCCAGCATACAGACTTGCAAACTAACTCTCACCTTTCTCTCTCAGAAATGACTATCTCAAAGTACCAATATATAGTATTACATTGCATATGAGAACATTCTAGAGATAAAGCTTTTCTTTTAGAAACATCTAATAAAATCTCATAGCAATCTTATCTCTATCTCCATATAAAGGATACTTCTCAAAATAGCCACTTTTCACCTATTACAAAATCTTCTATTCTTGGCTTGCTTTATTTTTATTTCCATGCAAGGTTGAGACACTATTTTTTTTCTTTTCTCTTTTTTTAAAAATCTTTTTGTTTTAAAAATTCTTTATTCCTAACATTCTCCCACTTGTCGAACACCTTGCATGAGCTAATAGAAAATAGGTAGTTAATTGTTGGGGGCCGAAAGGCCCATTAATTCAGAACACCATCTAAACTTCTCTGTGCTCACAGGCTTTGTTAATGCATTTGCAACATTTGCCAAAGTCTCTACCTTTTCTAGCTTCACCCTACCATCCTCGACCATATCTCTAACAAAGTGATACTGAACATCAATGTGTTTGGTCCTGGCATGAAAAGTTGGGTTTTTCGCAAGGGAGATTGCACTCTGACTGTCACAATAGACTGTAACTACTCCGTGTTTTAATCCAATATTTGAACACAAACACTTCAACCAAATGGCTTCTTTACAGGCATGAGTAGCTGCCATGTACTTTTCCTCAGTAGTGGACAAAGTGACCACAACCTATTGCTTGCTCATCCAACTGATTGCACCACCATTAAGAGTAAACACATATGCACTGGTGGATCTTCTCCTATCAACATCACCAGCCCAATCTGAATCCACAAAACCATGAATACTCAGGGAATGTTGATCTCTTGTACCATGAAAATATATAGAGTACTCTGATGTACCTTGCAAATATTTGAATACCCTCTTAACTGCATTCCAATGCACTTTTCCAGGATTAGACATAAAATGAGAAGAACTCCCACTGCTTGGATAATGTCTAGTCTTGTACAGACCATAGCATACATTAAGCTTCCAACTGCACTCTAGTAAGGAACTCTGCTCATGTCTTCCATCTCCGATGGGGATGTAGGACACTATGAAATAGAGAGCTTTGTTTCCAATGCAATAGGAACACAAAGTGGTTTACAATCCTGCATGTTGAACCTTTGCAAAACAAAACAAACATACTTACTCTGGCTAAGCCATAGCTTTTTATTCTCACAATCTCTTCTAATCTCCATCCCAAGTATGTGTTTTGTTGCACCAAGATCTTTCATTTCAAATTTCACAGAGAGTTGAGATTTCAATTCTGCAATCAAACCTTTGTCTTTCCCAACAAACATGTCATCAACATATAAAGTAATTACCATGAAATAATCACCATCAGATTTAAAATATACACAGTGATCAGATTTAGACCGCACAAATCCCAAACTCAACACATATGTATCAAACTTCTAGTACCACATCCTAGGACTTTGTTTCAGGCCATACAAAGATTTCTTTAACTAACAAACCAACTTGTTTTTACCTTTTACCACGTAGTGCTCTGGCTATATCATATAAATCTCTTCCTCCAAATCACCATGAAGGAACACAATTTTCACATCCATTTGTTCCACCTCTAGATCATAAGCTGCTACAATAGATAATAAAAACTGAATGGATGTCATTTTAGCAACAGGAGAAAAGATCTCACCATAATCAATAACCTCAACCTAAGAGTATCCCTTCACAACCAACCATGCCTTATACTTTTCAACATTTCCATCTGAACCAATCTTTTTCTTAAACACCCATTTACATCCAACATGTTTTCTACCTTCAGGCAATGGTACAAGGTACCATGTATCATTCCTTTTAAGAGCTGCCATCTCTTCATCCATGGCTATTTTCCAAGACTCTGCATCATTCATACCCAAAGCTTCTTGCACAGATCTCAGTTCATCAACATTAGTACTCAAAGAAAATATACACTTCCAATCATCAGGTGAATACCCATACCTTTGAGATGGTTGCCTTTGCTTGTAGACCTACGAACAAGTTGAGGTGGAGGTTCTTCCACTTGTTCCTCCTCTTCTACCTCTTCTGAAGATTCAGAGCTTGATAATCTCTCCTCAACTTCTTGTCTATTTTGGGGTATCGATTCAAATTCCTTAGGCATAGAAGAAATTTGAACCACATCTTTTTTCTATTCAATTTCTTTATGCTATTCTAGTTGAAAATTAATAGGAGAAGATTTAGTCTCTCTGAAAATAACACTTTCGGAATAAATTACCTTTTGTGCAACAGGGTCCCAAAGCTTGTATCCTTTCACACCATAGCTATAGTCAATGAAGATACATTTGATAACCTTAGAATCTAATTTTGTTCTCTTCTCCTTAGGCACATGTGCATATGTGTCACAACCAAAAACTCTCAAATGTCTAAGTGAAGGATTTTTCCCCAACCACGCCTCCATTGGCGTTTTATCAACAAGCGCTGATGTAGGAGATCTATTTATTAAATAACAAGCAGTGACAACAAATTCAGCCCAAAAATTTTGTTCTAGACCAGCTCCACTCAACATGCTCCTAGCCTTCTCCATCAATGTTCTATTCATTCTTTCTGTAACTCCATTATGTTGCGGAGAATATGAAGTTGTCTTTTGTCTTTTAATCCCACAATCTGTATAGAATCTGTCAAAGTCTGTAGAACAATACTCACCGCCATTGTCAATCCTCAAAAAATTAATTTTCTTTTCTATTTGAGTTTCTACCATAGCTTTGAACTCCTTAAAATGACTAAAAACTTCAGATTTACTCTTTAAAAAATATACCCATGTTCTCCTATTGAAATCATCAATGAAAGTAACATAATAAACTGATTTACCAATAGAAGAAACATCAACATGACCAAATACATCATAATGAATCAGATCCAAGATACATGAAGACTTATGAGAAGACGAGTAAAACAGAACGCTGTTCTGCTTGCCATAAATACAATGTTCACAGAAATCAAACTCTAGATTGCAATCATTCAACCCCTCAATGAGGTTCTTGTTTTTCAGGGCTTTTAAACCCTTCTCTCTAATGTGGCCAAGCCTTTGGTGCCATAACATGGTCTTCTCTGCAGACAACTTTGATTTGGTAGACAAAGCACCCTTGGGTACCCAGAAGCCACGACCATCCACAGAAGAGGAAACCATCTCTTTTTTCAGCGAAGTAGTTTTTGGCTTAATCTTATCAGAAGTGCTATTGCACTCCACTGTGCATGCATCGAGTTGGTACAGTGTACCCAATCTGCTTCCTCTCTCTATCACCATAGCACCTCTCACCATTTTCACACCTGCTTAAGAAAACTATACATGCACACTCGCATCTATTAGCTTGCTAACAGATAATAAATTTCTTGCTAGTCCTGGGATATGCAAGACACCATCAAATTGTCTAACTCTACCGTTAGAAAATTTCACATGAATACTACCACGACCAACAATATCAAGGAAAGAATCATCACCCAAATACACCTTACCACCATCATAGTTTTCATACTTACTAAAACCAATTTTGTTAGGAGTCATGTGGAAGGATGCACTTGAGTCTATCAACCATACATTATCACCTGCACGAGTGGCCAAGGCTGCAATTAAGGCATCTCCATCTTCCTTTTCAGACTCAGAATTAGAATCTTGCTTCTTCTTCTTCTTTTTCTTGTCTTCTTTACAGTCCTTTTGGAAGTGTCCAGGTTTGCCACAGTTCCAGCATATTGCCTTGGACTTACCAGGAGATTTTGATCTCCCCTTGTTTTTGGACCTGGAACGGCCACACTGCTTCTCATCTTTGCCTCGTTCTTTTGGTCTTCCTCGAACACTCAAAGCCTCTTTGGAACTCAGAGAGACCTTCCTTCTCATCTCTTCGGAGAGTAGAGAACCAACAAAATCCTCCATCTTCAAGATGACAAAAGTGCTCCCAATGGCCATGACTAAGCTGTCCCATGAGTCTGGCAGCAAACACAACAAAGTTTGGCACCTTTCCTCTTCGTGCATCTTAACCCCAACTGAGGTCAACTGAGTCACCAACATATTGAATGTTTCTAGATGCTCATAAATTCATCCACCTTCTTCCATTCTCAAGGAATACAACTTCTTCCTCAAGAAAATCTTATTTACTAGAGATTTGGCTTGGTATATCTCACCCAACTTCTTCCAAAGATTCTTCAAAGTGGGTTCTTCGTGGACATTTATCAAGATTGAATCTGCAAGACATAGTCTAATGAGACCTTTAGCTTTTCTATCCATTACATCATATTTTGTAGCCAAAGCTGGATCTGTACACCTCTGGACATTTTCATCCACTGCATCCCATAGATCCCAATCAATCAACATATCTTCCATCTTCAGCTTCCACATTTCAAAATTCGTGCCAGAAAACTTTTATACTTCAATCCTCCCAGATGTGCTCCCCATTTCTATTATCCTGCAATATGGAATATGAAATACTTTGCACAAGCTCCCACTCAAACTTGATTAGCTCAAAAAACCCTGTACCCAACAAATAGAACCAAAACTGGCCAAGCTCTGATACCACTTGTAAGGAAGCAAAGGTGTGCGGAAACACTTCCTACACTACCCTTGAGAGGAGGGTTATGTCAAAAAACACATAATACCATAAACATAATAACAAGAAAACCATAACTCAGTGATTTACATGGGGAAAACCTTTTTGGGAGAAAAGTCCCACACTCCAAAACCTACACAATGTATTATCAAATCTTAAAACAGATTACAACACACTTGCAATTATAGGAGTCTTCACGTCAACTCAATTTAGAGGAATTTCAGCAACATTCCGACAGCATACAGACTTGCAAACTAACTCTCACCTTTCTCTCTAAAAAATTACTATCTCAAAGTACCAATATATAGTATTACATTGCAAATGAGAACCTTCTAGAGATAAAGCATTTATTTTAGAAACATCTAATAAAATCTCATAGCAATCTTATCTCTATCTCCATATAAAAGATACTTCTCAAAATAGCCGCTTTTCACCTATCACAAAATCTTCTATTCTTGACTTGCTTTATTTTTATTTCCATGCAAGGTTGAGACACTTTTTTTTTTCTTTTTTTTCCATTTTTTATCTTTTTGTTTTAAAACGCTTTATTCCTAACATT